>OY755250.1:42714855-42754855 GCA_963576725.1 Azorinus chamasolen | reverse complement strand
TGGTCTTAACGTTCTCTCCAGTACCTCGGTAGGCTGTTTGGGTATACAGTAGAACCCCTCTAATGCAACAACTTAATGAATAAAATGTGTGTCTCTATAAGCAGGTGGTTGCTTAATGCAGGACAAAAGTAATGCAGTAAGCTCCTCTAGTAATTAGACTTATTTCGAGCGGTTGTACAGTAAAACCCCGCTAATGCGACCACCTAAACTAGTTATAATTCTGGGTGGTAGATGCAGGTGGTAGCTTAATGCAGGACAAAAGTAATGCAGAAGGCCCCAGAGGAGCTTTCTGCATTACTTTTATCCTGCATTAAGCAACCACCTGCTTATTAAAACACCCATGTTTATTCATTAATTGGTCACATTAGAGGGGTTCTACTGTATTAGCGAGACAGTACTGCCCATCACTTGTTTTACGTTGCAATTAGTTCCTTTGAATGCGGAACACTCTATACAATGTATATATGTTTTTGTATGTAATTTCGTTGGGGTCACCATTGAAATGTCGCCATTTTTGTCAATATAATGGGTGTTCACCTAGTCTGACTAAGAGAGTGTAACATGGTGGCAATGCTACAGGAACATTTTTGTTACTTGAAAAGAACTTTAACCATTTACTCAATAAATACGCTTTATGTGTCCTAGGAAACAGAATAGCAGCAGTCTGATCTGTTAGTGTCGTCTCTGTTTTCTTATTCCATAGATACGATTAACAGCTTCTGCAGTGTCCAACAAGCTTGTATTTATGCGCTTTTGTAAGAATTAATCGAGTTACTAATAATGTTCATGAAATACAGTAAAAACCCTCTAAACCGGACGTTAACTTTGGTAACAATATCGGTCTTGGAGACAGGTGGCAGCTTCATGCAGGGTGAAAGTCATGCAGAAAGCTCCTCTGGGAGCTTTCTGTATGACTTTCACCCTACATGAAGCAGCCACCTGTCTAAAAGTATCTAAATTCTTCTTTACTAGAATTCCGGTTTAGAGGGGTTTTACTGTATAGGGTTAATACACAAACTATCACTGATCTGAGTATTGTCTATAATTTACTCAACCAGTGAAACATATAAACGTGACTACTCATATACTCAAACTGTTTTTTCTCTACCAAACTTCTCTGTTTTGACCACTCGTTCGAATCGTCACAAACCCCGTGTTTGTCTACTCTTTAGAATCGTCTCGAAGAGTGGTCACAACATAGGGTCTGGTGGAGAAATTAAGAAGTTATTCTTGAACATGTTTTAATGTTCGCACCGTATATGTACCTCTGTCAAAAAATACCACGCCAGTAACGTTTTTGGTTGAGTATATAAAATGAAAATCTAGGAGAGAGGTAGCTGGCCAATTACACTTAACTCTTTCCCTGTTCAATGTTCATTATGAAACAATGACATCATGCATATTATTTGCTGAATTGTTTATAACATAAACTTTTCATGGGGGATATTTTACTTTGACAAATACTGTAGAATCATATCTATATCATAACAATTCCAACAGAGTATACCCTGATTAGACGGCTGATCTGGGTCTGCTCTGTTTGCAAATGCGTGGAATGCGTTTATTTGCAGGAAAAGATTAACCTCTATCCGGTCTATGCCATACCCGAATGGTTTGCCAAACAGCTTGGACCAATATGGGAACTCAACGTGTCAAGATCCAAGCAGTTTTTCCTTAACTCCATAGATATTCATGAACGAAATAATGACATCATGAATATTGATTAGGTTAAACGTTATGATAGCACATAAACACGTGAATGCTTGGCCATGGCAGAAACTGTAGTATCATACCTATATACAGTGCTCCCTCCTTACAACGACCCTCTCAATAACGAGTCCCTACTTACAACAACGCATGTCACTGTTTCCGAAACAACAAGGCTCCAGAAACAACTTTTTTCCACCGTGTTGTCTTTATGCCTCCATCAAACCCTATGTTGTGACCACTCTTTAGAATCGTCACTTTGTGACGATTCTAAAGAGTGGTCACAGCATAGGGTTTGATAGAGGCATAACGGTTTTTGTTCTCGAAATTCACCTTATCTGGGGATCTGTAAACAAGCTAATTGTGTTTGATTTTCCCTCCCTATAACAACTCCCTCTGAACAACACATACAATCTTCGTATCCCAAATGGTGTCGTTGTAGAGAGGGAGCATATAAACAAACAGAGGAGCCGATTGGCCTGGGTCTACTCTGCTTGCAAAGACATAGAAAGGCGTATTTATAAAGTAAAGGGTTAATCAGGGTAGGCCTAACCAAACGTCTCGCCTGGGACAAGAACACTTAACAACATAATCACTTTTTGAAGAAGAAAATACAGTAAACTCTCGATTATTCGAACACTCAAATACGTATTATTATCGATCTTTAAGACAGGTGGCAGCTTAATGCATGGTGAATGTCATACAGAAAGCTCCTCATGACTTTCGCCTGGCATTAAGCACCCACTTGCCTGAAAGAGATTAAATTCTATATTACAATCCTAATTATCGTTATCGTAATTTCATTTTTTTACTATAAAATTGAAGAAGACAACAATGTTTGTTCTTTTAGACGAAATGGTTATGGGTCACCTTGATAACTTTCTGATCAAATACTATGTCACTGATACGTTATCATGTGACCTTGTTCTCATAGCAGTAACTGACGCGGCGTTGGTCTAATAGTAAACCACTGACGCATAGCCACGTGACCTTGGTCTCATTGGTAATCACCTACGCTTAGTCACGTGACAGTAATCTCACAGCAACATAATAGCTTTGGTGTACCTTTACAAGAAACATTTTCAAGACATGTAATATACCTAGATTTGGTGCAATTCGGACTACATTCGATTCGAACAAGGTTTTGAGAAACTATTGACCGAGTGTTGAACAACATGGGTCCTGGTGAGACGCCGAATTACTCGGCATCTTTTCTGGATCCGAGCTGTTTGAAAATGGTAGTCAAGACGTACCTAGCATGGGAAAGATTAAAAAGGAAATTTGTGAAATGTTCTTGCACTTCGCCTCTCACAATTATCCTGATTATTTGAGAATAGTGCAACATGACAAATAGGATATACCCTGATGAGAGGGCTCCCCTAGGAGCCCTCTCATCTGGGTCTACACTGTTTGCAAAGGACATTAGAGACTCGTGTCCCACAGAGTAAAGGTTACCATTTGTATAAAACTGTATCTGTAACTGTTAAACATAATACCCCAGGGACCATATTTATAAAGCTCCTTAGAGGCTGTCTGAGCAGGGCCTTCCCTGTTTACGTTTAGGTATAATAGAGTAATGAAATTACAGTTACTGCCATGTCCAGACATTCGTGTGGTCATACACCATTATAAACTTTGGGCTAATTAATAAGTATACAGGGTCCATGCTTATAAAACTTTTAGTTGGGTCTGAGTTTGTTCTCAAGTTTTTGATTGGTCAGATTTGAGCCTTTGACCAATCAAAAGCTTGAGAACTCAAACCTGACCAATCAAAAGCTTGAGAACGAACTCGGACTCAACTTAAAAGCCTTATAAGCATGGACCCAGGAATTATGTTTTCATGAATATCCATAGAGTAATGGGGAAATCTCATGTATTCAAAACAAGTAAATGAATTCGTGAGAAATAAAGCTTAATATGCAATAAATAATAAATAAACTATTCTCACAGTTGTTGTCTTTTAGTTGTTCTAAGCTGAAACATTTCCACCGGCGCTTATAAAATATGGTCCTGTGGTGGATGGCGGGTTAGATTAAGATTTTCGATCGTTGTGGGTTGACATGATTGTAGGTCACCGACCCCGTTTCTTCAGTTTGTCGTTTCCCAAATCGCTTTATCTTGGGCGTTAGCATATAATCTTTACTAAGGACTGTTCAAACATGCCAGAGACCGGAAAAATTGTTTTGTGTTTGTTTGAATGGGGATAAATGATAAATTCAGATAACTGGGTTGTCGTAACGCCATGATTTCATTTAAGCGCAATAAGTGAACTATTTCCATAACAACCTTTAAGTAATGCAGATGGCTTTCTTTAACTCCTTCCCTGTTCCATGTTTATTTCAAATGTCAATAATATTCATTGACAATATAGTTATAATTAAATATGGAAGGTGGAACTTTGTAGCCATTCTTTAACCCTTCGCTTGCTATTCACGTCAATATACCTACCTGTAAATAGTGAAGATCCATACGAGACAGCTTCTGCAGGAGCTGTCTCATCAGGGTCTGCACTATTTACCAATTTGACTGTGCAACCAGTGCACTCCACAGCAGTGATTGTACAGCGAAATACTTGTATACAGTGAGGAGATGTTTAATTATACAACAGGGCATGGGTAAAGAAGGAGAAATGTGTTTTAAAATTCAGCAATCGAAGGGTTAAAAAAAGAAACAAATCTATCAAATCCCATTAGCAAACAGAGCAAACCTTGATCAGACGGTCTGATCTGGGTCTACTCTGTTTGTTAATGCGTGAAAATACGTTTATGTGAAAAAAAAGTTAAAGTGCATATCGAGATTTATTTTGCTTACTTACCCAATAAAGTACGGTTTAGCTTTGATATCCCGAACTTCAAGGGACCATAAGAAATACTTAGAAAAATATAGAAGTTCGACTTATCCTATTTCTATTCTGCACAATGTTCTATATTGTTTCTCAAGTCGACATCTTATTTCAAGTCTAAGGTAAGACTTTAATTACATTCGACCTGCATTAAGCTGTCACATGTATTTCTAAATATACATCTTAATGCATTTTAGACATATTCTGTATCGTGAATATTGGAAGAGCCAAACATTTACTTCGAATTATTCCAAAGTTCGAGTTATCCGAGTTCGAGATATCGAAGTTCAAATGTATATTGACTTCAATGGAGGGGAAAACACTTATTTAATCCTTTCCCTCATACAGACGTGTTTTCACGCATTTGCAAACAGAGTAGACCCAGATCAGACGGCTCCTAGAGGAGCTGTCTGATCAGGGTCTGCTCTGTTTGATATTGGAATTTTATTGACCTGTTTCTTTCGTTTCTAAAATGGCTACAATGTTCCACCTTCCATATATCAATATACCTATATTGTCAATGAATATTCAGTAGGTATTGAAAGTTGGAATAAACACAGAACAGGGAAAGGGTTAATTAACAAATAATATGCAATCTATAGTATAAGGCATGATGACGCAGTCAGAATGAATTAGGTGAATCTTTATAATGGCGTATGAATGTAGGGCAGAAACTGCAAAACGATATACAGTAAAACCTCTCTATAACGGCCACTAAATTACATCAAGTATTTTGTGTTAAAGGCAGGTGGATGCTTAAAACAAGGTGAAAGTAAAACAGAACGCTCCTATAGGAGCGTTCTGATTTACTTTCAGCTTGCTTTAAGAAACCACCTGCCCAAAATACCAATTAATTAACACAATTAAGTGGTCGCTATAGAGAGGTTTTACTGTACAGTAAAACACTCTAATGCGACCAGCAAAACGGGGCTATAATTCACAGTGGCAAATGCAGGTGGCAGCTTAATGCAGGACGAAAATTATGCAGAAAGTTCCTATACATGTAGGAGCTGTCTGCATAACTTTCGTCTTGCATTAAGCAACCTCATGTTTATAAAGAGAGCCATGTTTATTCATTAAGTGGTCGCATTAAATGAGTTTTACTGTATATACATATACCAGTATTAGTTAATAAGCAAACAGAGCAGACTCTGATCAGGCGGCTCCTCCATACGCTGTCTTATCTGGTCTGCTCGGTTTGCAAAGGGGTAGACTGTGTTTCTGCCTTGTTAAACCATTCCCTCATATTGACGACTTCTAACGACCCTGTAAAAGTCAGTTTGTGAAACCATTGTGTTAAATTGAACATTTGTGAAAATATGTTTATGTTGAAAGAAGGGTTAAAGTGCATATCGAGATTTATTTTCCATACTTACTCAATTTAGTACGGTTTAGCTTCGATATCCAGAACTTCAAGGGGCCATAAGAAATACTAAGAAAATATTTGAAGTTCGACTTATCCTATTTCTATTCTGCACAATGTTATATATTGTTTCTTAATTCAACATCTTATTTCAAGTCTAAGGTAAGACTTTAATTACATTCGACCTATATTAAGCTGTCAAATGTATTTCTAAATATACATCTTAATGCATTTTAGACATATTCTGTATCGTGAATTTTGGAAGAGCCAAACATTTACTTCGAATTATTCCAAAGTTCGAGTTATCCGAGTCGAGATATAGAAGTTCAAATGTATATTGACCTCAATGGAGGGGAAAACACTTATTTAACCCTTTCCCTCATACAGACGTGTATTCACGCATTTGCAAACAGAGTAGACCCAGATCAGACGGCTCCTAGAGGAGCCGTCTGATCAGGGTCTGCTCTGTTTGATATTGGAATTTTATTGACCTGTTTCTTTCGTTTCTAAAATGGCTACAATGTTCCACCTTCCATATATCAATATACCTATATTGTCAATGAATATTCAGTAGGTATTGAAAGCTGGAATAAACACAGAACAGGGAAAGGGTTAATTAACAAATAATATGCAATCTATAGTATAAGACATGATGACGCAGTCAGAATGAATTAGGTGAATCTTTATAATGGCATGTGGTAAACACGTCTTATCCTTTGATATTGTATGGTATCAGCGGATGGCACATACTATGGTCAACTCCCGCTACGCTGATAAGTATTTTAGATGACAATTAACACATCGTTAACTGGTTATTTCGACATATGTCGGACACATTCTTTGCCCAGTATGTTTACTTGTATACCGGAAAGCATGGCTTTGCACTGCTCTGGTACCCTACTTTTATTATGCACAGGATCTTAGTGTTGATATAAGCTGGGTACCAGGAAAGGATCGACAGGGGTGATTTCCCCTTTTTGGTAATGTATAAATAATAAACATCTCTTCAGTTTGTAATGCAACCCCTTGAGAGTTGGTACCCTCTTTTTATCCCCTCGTTTCGTTTCGGAGGAGATGAAAACAAGTGGGTATACATAGATAATATTATTTTTCTTTTCTCATTCTTGGGTAGGACATGCCATAGATATGCATGAATAAGTCTCTGGATATGCTACTTCCATACATGGGACATAAAAATAGCCGTTTTCCCTCATTGTGACCATGTGACTATTTATTGTATACTGTATAATAGATGTAAATGCTTCTTGCATAAAAGCGAGACTTTGTATTATTTAAAATAAAATTGGAAAAATTGGCATGTAGGAATATTTGGCCAAGGCAGAAACTGTAAAACTATATACAGTAAAACCTCTCTATATCAAGTATTTTGTGTTAAAGGCAGGTGGATGCTTAAAGCAAGGTGAAAGTAAAACAGAACGCTCCTATAGGAGCGTTCTGTTTTACTTTCAGCTTACTTTAAGAAACCACCTTACCAAAATACCAATTAATTAACACAATTAAGGGGTCGTTATAGAGAGGTTTTACTGTACAGTAAAACATTCTAATGCGACCAGCAAAGCGGGGCATAATTCACAGTGGCAAATGCAGGTGGTAGCTTAATGCAGGACGAAAGTTATGCAGAAAGTTCCTATAGGAGCTTTCTGCATAACTTTCGTCTTGCATTAAGCAACCTCATGTTTATAAAGAGAGCCATGTTTATCCATTAAGTGGTCGCATTAAATGAGTTTTACTGTATATGCATGTACCAGTATTAGTTAATAAGCAAACAGAGCAGACTCTGATCAGGCGGCTCCTCCATACGCTGTCTTATCTGGTCTGCTCGGTTTGCAAAGGTGTTAGACGGTGTTGTTAAACCATTCCCTCATATTGACGAATTTTGACGACTCTGTAAAAGTCAGTTTGTGTTACCATTGTGATAAATAGAGCATTTTCTCATGTAGGAGCAAATGCTCTATTTATCACAATGGTTTCAAGCTACACAATTATAAACTTTTCCGTTTCTCTAGTTAATGTTCCTTTTCGGTAGTTTTATTCAAAGAGGTTGTATCTAAAATAGCCTATGACGTAATGGGTGTTACAAGCATGATCTTGCTTGATGCCAGGAATAAGTTAACTCGTTTCATAAAATTGATAAAACATAACAACTCAAGCAAAACTTTCCTTCCTATTTATTGCAACAGAACAATCTAACATATATACATTTTGATTCATTTTTTTATCAATTTGGTCTTTCGAAATTGGCAGTTGACCTATTTACGGAAATAAACATGACTAAATTCACATGACTATGTAATGACACGTCCGTCCGTTTTGTGTATCTGTATTAACACCATTATGTAATTAGTCATTACGTGAATTTATTATAAAGTACATAGTTTACCTAGAAACACGTTTGACCGTTTACTGCAGATCTACAAAATGCTGAAAGCCCGTACATGGACTTTCAGCATTTCTTTTGACCTACATTAATCTGTGAACCTAATAAATCACCCAGATAAGAAATAGGACAACTCTTAACTCTGTTATATCGAGTTTGTATGGTCCCTTGAAGTTGGAGATATCGAAGTTCAACTTTAAATTTGATTCTACAGTGTCTGTCATGGTACAAAATCCACCCGTTAATTCGTAAAACTAATTAATATTACAGTCTTATAAGATGTGTATTCATTTGCAAAAGAATTTAATGGTTACTAATAACTGAACGCTTACAGTGCGAGACACGGGTCAGTAATGTCATTTGCAAACAATGTAGACCCAGATGAGAGGGCTCCTAGAAAAGCCCTCTCATCAGGGTCTGCACTGTTTGTCATGTACACTTTTCTTTTGAAAAAAACCCACCTCACATAAAACTCACCATAAGCTTGACTTGTTTGAATTTCGGAATAGTCCATTTGAAAATTCAGTATTGTAAAGGTAAACGAGTGACAAACAAATTCACGTATAGTTGATACATTTTTGTTTCCTTCACATACATTGTCCATCTATTGTTGTGTGTTATGAGTTATGCTACTGCCAATTTGTCAACATAATTATACAGATGTCCATATAAGATGCGTAAATTTAAACATTGTAAAACAAAACCTCCTTTATTTCTTCAGCAAACCCTATACTATGACCACTCTTTAGAATCAACTCGGAGAGACAATTCTAAAGAGAGGTCACAGTATAGAGATTGGTGGAGAAATGGCGATTTTAGTATTTGAGTACGCACCTTTTTCTGTAGCTCTGTATAAAGATTTAATAAACATAAAAAACAGTGACCCCAGTTATTTAATTATGACGTCTCTAAGAGGTGTCCTGGGTAATATCTGTATTGTCAAACTTCTTCGGAAGGAAAGCCCCACCCCTTCTCCTATAGAACATATAGGTGGCCGCAACTCCCACAGTGAAGAAAACGACCAATAAGGCGACGGCCATACCCGCCATGGTACCTGCAAAATATCCAATCATAATAAGGTTTCAGCTACTTTAAAGAGGAAGTCCCTGCAATGAACGCATATTTTCAATAATATCATAAAACTAGGTATTTGTTATGATCAAGCATTATTATGAAGGTTGCAAAATTGAACTTATATCGAAAAACGCCCATGTGATACAAATAAACCGATGTCATTAAATCTTATATTTTTTGTTCTACAGCACAATATTATCGGCCTTTTTTATTAAAGTATTCCGCGTTTTGCCGATGATCACCCAATTCCTCCGTTGTTTGCGTAATAGCTTTTCTCGAAAGTAGTCGGAGAAACGCGAATAGGACGAACAGTTACGAAACTAAAACCCAACCTGAATAAAACTGAAACATCGGCTAGTAACATCGGGATCGGCGATATCAAACACATGGATGTTTTGTCATTACAAACGGTAATTGACTGGGTTTTCTTGCGATATACTACTGTTCAGCATTTAAACAAATGGGTTTTGTTTTTGGAACGCGTCAAATCTAGCGACTTCCCCTTTAATAGTTTCCCTCAGGAATATTCATGTTAACAGAAATGTCAACCAGCATATGGTTTAGCTATTCTTATACAATAAAATCCCTCTAAACCGGAATTCTAGTAAAGAAGAATTAAGATACTTTTAAACAGGTTGCTGCTTAATGCAGTTTGAAAGTCATGCAGAAAGCTCCACCCTGCATAAGGTTGCCATCTGTCTCCAAGACTGGTATTTATACAAAATTTAACGTTCGGTTTAGAGAGGTTTTACTGTAGTAGCATTATGAAATAATGAAGTTTTGACAGAACTTGTACAAACAGATCAATGTTATGTCTAAACCAATTACCTCATAGGCTATTTTAGGCTCAACCGCGTTAATTAAATCTACAGACAATGAGCATTTACTAGGAAAAATGAAAAAAACTAAAAGTGTGTAGTTTTGCAACCATTGTAATAAACAGAGCAATTGCTCCTATGGAGCAAATTCTCTATTTATCACAATGGTTCAAAAACGTGACTTTTACAGAGGCGTCAATATAAGGAAATTGGTTAGGCAAACAGAGCAGATCGTTACAAAGGTGCCAAAATGCGCCTCTGGTGGGTAATGGGTTAAATAGTTTAATCAATGGAACACAGGACTGATTCCATTATATAGGGGTTAATAACTTTGACATTTTTCCTCATGAATATTCAAGTTAAAAGAAAGATCAACATATAAATGTTGACATTTCTTTTAAAGGGGATGTCCCTACATTTGACGCGTTTCATAAACACTTAAACTATACAAAACTCATTTGTTTATATGCTGAAGAGTAGTATATCGCAAAATCCCCATCCAATTACCGTTTAAAATGACAAAACATCCATGTGTTTGATATCGCCGATCCCGGTTTTACTCCCCGAAGTTTCAATTTTATTCGGGTTGGGTATTAGTTTCGTAACTGTTCGCCCTATTCAAGATTCTCCGACCACTTTCGAGAAAGCTATAATGGAGGGATCGGGTGATCATCGACAAAACGCGGCAGAATTTAACGGAAAAGGCCGAAAGTAGGCCTATTGTGTTGTAGAACAAAAATTATCAGTATTGATGAAATCGGTTTATTTGTATCACAGGGGCATTTTTCGATATAAGTTCAAATTGGGAACCTTTTTAATAATGACAGAGCATAACAAATACCAAGTTTTAGGATATTATTGAAAATATCCGATCATTGTAGGGACCTCCTCTTAAACTTGAATATTCATGGGGGAATAACATCTTCAGTACCCCTTGGGAATGTTGTTGCCCTCGCCGTTCAGGCCCTTGAGACACTGCATATTTCATTGCCCGAAAAAAACACGTATATTACCCTTTATTATAGGACTGTAACAAAGATTTAACACACTGTAAAAAAGTATTTCTAGGCTCTGAAAATAAATATACTTCTGGGTTGTAACGAAGTATGAATAGTCTCTAACAAGTATTAGTGGCCTTTATCAAGCTATAAACTAGCTGTAGCAAGTTAGATCTGCTGGAGGCTTTCTTCTCTATCTCTATAAAGACTCAAAAAGGTGACACAAACAGACTAGATCCATACGAGACGCCGAATTATCAGGTAAACCTTTTCACTGCTAATGTCGCAAAAATGCACCACGACAAATAGTGCAGTCCAAAATCAGACGGCGCCTTTTCAATTTGAAATTTGAATTTATTTGTCTTGTTATTTTATTTTACCAAATGATGGATTGCATATAGAAGTGCCTTTCTCATGCACGTCAGTCTCAAAAAGGTCATGCATCGCGTCTTCAATAGCACTATGGAACAACATCAGTCCAGATACGAGAAATTTAAATACCTTAAGCTCGCTTAAAAGTCATTACGGGACAATGTATTTAAGTAAAACGTTCCATCGTCTTATTATTTCGGAGATAGGTATTTGTCAGCTATTCACGCCAGAATTAGGAACAACTGCAGTAATCTGAATGACAATCTTTTTAATAATCATCTGAGTCAGAATCATATATTGGAATGTTCACATGAAGTTGAAAATGCCGAAATTTACTTTTTTCAATGTAGATTATTTTTCAAAACCAGAGACTTAACCTATTTCACGCAACACAAAGGTACCATCCTCTTAATACCGAAATGCTGATGTTCGGCAAACGAAGTCTATATGAAGAAGACAATAAAACATATTTGCTGCTGTACATTGCTTTATAAAGCAATCACGGAGGTTTTAGCTTCACCTATAGTACAACTATCGATATTTGTTCCGACTCTTAGTATGATATTATACTTTTTTTTCCTAAACTTAAGCTAAGATGTCTTTCTTACAGATATATTTTCATATGCTAAGATGTGTTGCTTAAGTGTTCTCTGATCGTACTACAATATACATGTTACCCCCCCCCCCTCTCTCTCTCTCTCTCTCTATCTCTCTCTCTCTCTCTCTCTCTCTCTCTCTCTCTCTCTCTCTCTCTCTCTCTCTCTCTCTCTCTCTCTCTCTCTTTCATAAAAACTTCTCTCAAATGCTTTGTATGGAGAGGGTCACATCTAATGTTGTAATAACTTGTGACCCGACCCCATTTCCTCTCATATGGAAAGAAAATATGTTTAAAGAGGAATTTCCTACAATGAACACATATTTCAATTATATTATAAAACTTGGTATTTGTTATGCTCAATCATTTTTATGAAGATTGTCAAGTTGAACTTATATCGAAAAATGCCCCTGGGATACAAAAGACACGATTTCCTTAAATTACTTATAATGTTTTGTTCTACAGCAAAGTATTATAAGCCTTTTCCGTTCATATTTTCCGCGATTTGTCGATCATCCTCCGAACCCTGTATCGTTTAGGTAACATCTGTTCTCGGACGTGGTCGGAGGGAGGCGATTAGCGCGAACTGATACGAAACTAAAACTCAACCCGAATAAAACTGAAACATCGGGGAATAAAAGTGGGATGGTCGATATCAAACACATGCATATTTTGTCATTTTCAACGTTTATTGGATAGACTTTCTTGCAATATGCTACTTTTCAGCATATAAACAAAGAGTTTTGCATATTTTAGTTATTTTTTAAACGCGTCGAAAGTATGGACTTCCCCGTTAAACTAATTGTATTGCAGACGACAATTATAAATTTGGCACGGAAAGGGTTAAAGGTTAAAATAGGGGTTACTCTAGGTTTTTGTTTAACCCCTCGACTAACCTCCGGAGGAGCCCGTTGCGACTGTTACAGATGACTTCTTCTGGTAGTACGAGTGCTGTACCACATGTTTGGTGGGCGTCAGTGAGTATGCCTTGGCCACCATAGTTACCGGCTGTAAAAAAAAAAAACCAAGATCACCGACTTGAGAAGGCTCAACAAAAAACACCCACTGACGAGACAAAACAATTTAGAAAGAACAAAAAAAACAACATACAAACGACCAAAACACAAGAACATGTAAATTACCACAATAAAACAGCCCCAACCCCAACCCCCTAAAACAATAAAACAGTGATAACAATAATAAAAACAAATCAAAACATACATAAATAAATAAAAAGACAAAAAAGAAAGAGAAAAGGAAAAACACAAACATACTGTTTCAGCAATTTTGGCGGGGAATAAGATCAGTGGAAATGGGTTGCTAATTATTAAAAACACTAACAACAGGGAGAGCCACATACGAAAAGACACGGCACCAAACTACACCAAACAAGACACGTCACTGCCACAATACAAAACACAACGGGGTGCAAATCAAGACGAAAAACATTTAACATTAAACCAAAATGGGATATTAACCCTTCTCTTGCTGAATTTTAAAATACATTTCTCCTTCTTTACCCATGCCCTGTTGTATAATTACATATATATTCACTGTGTACAAGCGTTTCGCTGTGCAATCACTGCTATGGAATGCACTGGTTGCACAATCAACTTGTTAATAGTGCAGACCCTGATGAGACAGCTCCTGCAGGAGCTGTCTCATCTGGGTCTTCACTATTTACAGGTTGGTATATTGACGTGCATGGCAAGCGAAGGGTTAAGTCTTACTGTCAGTAATGCCAGTCAGCAATGTCCTTTTCAGACAATGTAGACCCGGACGAGAGGGATCCTAGAGGACCTTCTCATCTGGGTTTGCACTATTTGTCATGTTGCACTTGTCTTTAGAAAACAATCCCTAGATATTCACCATAAGCATAATCTGTTCACTTTTATGAAAAGTCCATCTGAATATTCAGTGTTTTAAGAGTTACATTATTACTCTAGAGTTGTAACAATTAAGTATAATTATCGGTCTTTGAGACAGGTGAAAGCTTCATGCTGGGTGAAAGCCATGCAGAAAGCTCCTCTAGGAGATTTCTGCATGACTTTCACACTGAATTATTAAGCAGTCATCTGCATAAAAGTATTTAATTTCTTCTTTAATATAATTCCTGTTTACAGAGGTTTAACTGAATTGTAAAACAAAATGCCTCTTTACACTTACCATCGTCCCTGACATCATCTTAACGACGAGTTGTCCGTTGTTGATTGCCGTTGATATGCTACTAGCGACCGTGTTTAGGTCTTGTTCCATCTGAGGATTCTTCACATCTCCTACAGGTACACAGCAGTTGTGTTTGTTAAACAATACAATCATATATCTAACATTGTAGTAATGCAACAGAGTTTTATAGTAAAACGTTTCTAAACCGGAATATTTGTAGAGCAGAATGTATGTATTTTTAGCCAAGTGGCTGCTTAATACGGGGTGAAAGTCATGCAGAAAGCTCATAGGGGAACTATTGACTGGATCTTTCTATAGAATAATTATTTATAAAAGAAGAGTACTTCCGGTAGTTGTTTATTTTCAAAATTATCTACGAGCATTAAGCATTTGATAAGGTATAGTATTTTCAAATTGGAACGAGAAGTGAGAAACATGTTTTAGATATTGCGAATGGAGATCATTTAGGGAAGACGATTTTGCAAAGAAGACATAGTTTGTTTCTTTTTGTTTTCTCTTTTTCAAAATGGGATAGCTACGTTGATAGATAAGGTGTACACAAATTGTGTATATAAGACACCTAAGTAAAATATACTTTCTCCGCCAAACCCTATGTTGCTGCTCCTTATTGGAAGCGACTCGGAAAGGCGATTTTTATAACAAGCAGTAGGATAGGGACAGGCTGAGAAATCTACAGCACTGGCTCAGCGCAGCTGTTACATGATTTACCTATCTTCGGGGCCTTGTCCAAAAGAGTGAACTTGACGATGATATCATTATTGTCGGCGTAGTCAATCTGCAATGAATCGAACAATATTCAATTAAATGGCAATCTACAATGAATCAGATAATGGCCGATTAAATAGCAATTTACAATGATTCCGACAATAATCAATTAACTGGCAAATTACAATGAACTCGACAATGTTCAGTTAAATGGACAATCAGCTACGAAACTGTCAGCCTGCATTAAGGCTGTTAAACAATTTACACACAAGAGCCAATAAACAAGACATAGGCAAATGGTTTGGCTCCAGATCAGAAGGCTTCCGAAGACGACCTCTAATCTGGGTCTTCACTGCTTCCTAGATCAAATAAATGTCAAAAGGTTTTGTTTCATCAGCATATACTTTTAAAGAATGTGTATACATATAGTTGTGCCGATGTGATCTAAAAGTCAATATGAACGAGATAGCATTACATGATTATACAGGGTTAAATCAAAGGTTCAGATAAGATGAGTAAATTAAAACATCTTCAAGAATTACTTCTTTATGTCTCCACCAAACGCTATGGTGTGACAACTCTTTTGAATCGTCTTGACGAGAAGATCATAAGCAGTGGTCACAACAAAGGGTTTGGTGGAGAAATGGCGATTTTGATACTTGAGCAGGCACGTCTATTTTTTGCTCTGTTAAAACACTGAATATATGATGACAGTGGTGGATAAACTACATGTACAAAACTGAAATTCAACTAGGAAAGCTCACAACGAAGTATCAAATCAGTAATAAAATGATAGGTGAATGAAGAATTTCAGTAAACAAATAAATACTCAACTATTAGCAATAAGACGGTATGCCAATAACAAACTAGTTAAACGTTGAATAACAAATCAACAATTAAGTTTCAAACACACGTTAGATAAATAACAGTAAGATCTAAAACATTATGGTCAAACAAGAAAGCATTGTCAATATCAAATAGACAAGCCAGTATACTATTAGTTATACAGTTCTTTCCCAGGGTACATGACGATTTATTCCCGGCTGAGGAAAATCATGTTGCCCGAGCCGTTAGGCGAGGGTTACATTATTTTACCAGCCGGGAATAAATCGTCATGTACCCTGGGAAAGAACTGTATAACGAATTTATTATACTGCAAAGTTTTACGGTTCGGATAATTTATATAAATCCATTTGGCATGTTGAATCACTAAACACGCTAATTCCCCTAAAAACGCCCCAATACATTATTTCTACCCGAAGGTGTCCGAAGTGGCATGTATTGTATTTCATCGGCGTTCGTGTTAATTATAGATGGCTGGACGATATAATAACTCATCTAAAAACTGTTTATTGGTCATTTCAAACAATAGTGTTTTTTAATTAATTTCTGTATTTTTTTCTTTACGCATCAATAGTTGTCTATTATGAATTTTGCTATTGTTTAGCCGAGTCGAGAAGTCGGTCTTTTGGTTTCTGACCATAATATGTGGGGCCTGCCATGGGGAATTTCTATGTACCCTGTTAGCACACAGGGTACATGGACTCATGTATACGGCTAGTTTAACCAATCAGAAGTGAGGATTTTACTTTGCAGTATAATAAAATAGCATAGTCAACTCACGACAAATATCTTGTCAAAATACAATAAAATTGACCCTGAGTTTAAACGGCAAATGGAGAACAACAGCCTCTCAAACGAATTTTACAAAGAAAAGAGACATTCTTAAACAAGTAATCTGCAAAACAAGATATGCGTTGTAACAGACAATGCGTGCAATGGATCCAACTAGGAAAATGCACATCATGTGAAAGGGTTTAAGACTACAGTGTCCGTCAGACGAGGTCGAAAACAACACGAAGTGTTTAACTCTTCGCTTGCTAATCGCGTCAATATACCTACCTGTAAATAGTGAAGACCCAGATGAGACAGCTCCTGCAGGAGCTGTCTCATCAGGGTCTGCACTATTTACAAGTTGATTGTGCAACCAGTGCACTCCACAGCAGTGATTGCACAGCGAAATACTTGTACACAGTGAAGATATATGTAATTATACAACAGGGCATGGGCAAAGAAGGAGAAATGTATTTTAAAATTCAGCAAGCGAAGGGTTAAGACACTACTGTGTGCATTACCAGATAGGAATGCATTTGTTTGTATTTGCAAATAGAGTATACTAAGATCAAACAGCTCCACCAGGAGCTATCTGGTCTTGGCCTGCTGTATAATAGAAATGATGCTTCATTTTCTACTACAGTCAAATTTTCCCCTGCAGATATTGTCACTTTTAATAATCAGATATGTAATACTCACAATCTCCAACATTTCTTACATAACTATAACGTTTGGTAAAATCTCGATTATTCGAATTTTCTTTATAGAACAATTTATTCCTTTTTAGGCAGGTGACTGTTTAACGCATGGTGAAAGAAAGCTCCTAGATGAGCTTTCTGCATGACGTTTACCAAGCATTAAGCTGTCACCTGTCTTAAAAATCAATAATAATATATATTTTAGTGTTCGAATAATCGAAACTTTACTATAAATGGTATAAATCCGTTTAACCCTTTCCGTTCCATATTTCTAATTGTCGTCAGCAATCCAATTGTGTTAAATCATTCGGTCAGCTAAGGAACTATGATAGATAAATGTAAATGTCAAAGGAGTAAATCACATACATAGAAATAGAGTTTGAGACAAAAAGTGAAGTGCCTAATTAGACGCCGCCTTTTTAAGGCCGCTTCTGATCTGGGACTGCACTATTTGTCGTGGTGCGATTGCGACATTGGCGATGAAGGGTTAATTAATATAAACGGTTATCATTGAATATGCGTATCAATACAATAATTATACAGGAGGCATGGGATTTGTTCTGGTGAATAATTTATTATAATATTATGTATGTGCATATTGTAACGGTTAACCCTTATTGTGCGGGACACGAGTAACCAATTCCCTTTACAAACAGTGTAGACCCAGATGAGAGGGCTCCCAGAGGAGCCCTCTCATCAGGGTCTACACTGTTTGTCAAGTTATTTTTTTCTTTAGATTCACCATAAGCTTGATTTGTTTGAATTTTGGAATAGTCCATCTGAAAACTAAGCATTGTAAGGGTTAACCCTGTATCAGATGAACATTCGGGAAAGAAATAACGACAATATGGATATTTTATAATGCTATCGTGAATTCGAATAGTTATTTAATCGCAGCCCGAACAGAAGCTTATACATCGAAGACTAGCACCATGGTTTATGATATACAACACATGACAGTTTTGTCTTCTTCCAGGTTTGTTCGGCCAGTTTTCTTGCCATACACGTCTTTACAGTATATCGACTTATGCTTTAGGTTTTAGGCATTTTAAAAACACGTTGCAGGTAGATACTATTACAAAAAATTAACCCATTCTCTCCAACTGACGTATTTTTGCGACTTTGTAAAACTAATATTTTTAAACCAATTTGATAAATAGAGCATTTGCTCCAGAGGAGCAAATGCTATATTTATCTCAATTGTTTCAAAACTACACAATTATAAAATTCTCCTTTTATGTAGTTAATGTTCCTTTTCGATGGATTAATTAAAAATATTGAGTTCAGAAATAGCCTAGGAGGAAATGAGTTAAAGCGTATAAGTTAAAATGTGCATTTACCAGGCGAAGGGGTAAATGTTATTAGAAGCAAGGTATATCAGGGTATAAATAGGTCACGGACAATATAGTATGCTCGTCTTCGTATGTCCGATATCATACAACGTTTTAAAACAATTTAACCCTTATCCCGCTTTTCATGACTTGTTTCTCATTTGCAATGTCCTTAGACCCAGAGGAGATACCTCGTAACTCAGTATTACACCAGGTACCAAGTTGTGTGGTAATAAGTCAAGACCGTCTAAAACGTCTGTGTCATGACACTTGTCCAATTATTTCTCAAAAGCTTGATAGAAACGGAATTCGTCAAAGGGTTAAGCTTTTAGTAGATGTATTTTTAAAGCCGGCAATGGTTATACTATGCAAACAGATTAGTTGTATCCTTGTATAACCTATTTCATTCTATACTAATTTTGGACCCAACCTCTTTGAATCAATCTACCGACATGGAACATTAACTACAGAAAAGGAGAATTTTATAATTGTGTATTTTTGAAACCTTTGTGAAAACCAGAGCATTTGCTCCTATTGAGTAAATGCACTATTTATCACAATGGTTTCAAACGTCAGTTTTGCCAAGGCACCAAAAGGCGTCAGTAGGTGAGAATAGGTTAAGGTCGCCACCGATTTGAAGACGCCATAATTTCTATCAAATGGCAGTAACGAATTTGATACGACGAATGTTATTGATGTAGCTGGTGTCATTCTGCATTCTGTGTCAATATCAGAGGGTCCTTTGACAAATGCCATAGGCTTTTGTTGGCGGGTTTTATCCCTTTCCTTCATATATACGTGTGTCCACGCATTTGAAAACAGAGCAGACCCAGATCAGACGACCCCTTTAGGAGCAGTCTGATTAGAATCTGTTCTGTTTGCTAGTGAGATTTGAACTATCTGTTTCTTTACTTACTTAAATTGCTACAATGATCCACTTTCTATATTTCATTATCATAACTACAATGGGTAATACGCATAGAACAAGGAAGGGGTTAACCCTTTACTCCAGAGACACACTTTTTTTAAATGCCTTTGCATGCAGAGTAGACCTCGATCAGACGAATCTTGTATGAGCCGTAGTATCAATATGCAGTAAGCCCTCTCTATAACGGCCACTAAATAACGTCAAATATTTTGTGTTAAAGGCAGGTGACTGCTTAAAGCAAGTTGAAAGTTAAACAAAACGCTCCTATAGGACGTTCTGTTTTACTTTAACCTTGCTTTAAGATGCCACCTGCCCTAAATACAAACTAATAAATACAATTTAGTGGCCGTTATAGAGAGGTTATAGAGTACGCTTTACTTGCTTATGGAATAATGTAGATCCACTTCAATCTACAGTTTCTGACAACTCTGGCACTGTTTTTCTCGCTTCTAAGTCGTGCTAGATAAGCTGAGTTACTAAAAATAGCCGTACTAGAAATCCTTATCTGGAACACCCCGTGACTAGTGTATTCATACGCGCGATTGGATAAAAACAATACAAGGGAAGGACTTCTTACAGAATTATACCAACATTTTTATAGGCAACAGCCTTATGAATTGAAATTAGTATAAGTAATTAGCACGAATATGAAATTCTATTGATCATATAAGCCTATTTAATCAACCGAAGACGTTGTTTTATGGTCACTCAGTCTTTTATATTTACAATGAAGTAAATATTCCAAAATAGGGAATTAATATAATACATAAATACTTAAACTGCTCTGATCTAATATTTCGACCACTAAGGGCCTTTGTCAAAGATTATCATGATAAAGGCCCTTAGTGGTCGAAATATTAGATCAGAGCAGTTTAAGTATTTATGTTTTATATTTACGCCAAAACGTAACACTCGCGTCCTTTGTTTACCTTAGGACCGTAATAGGTATAATTAAAACCGGTCAACAACAGTGCGTGAGCACGAGAATCGCCTTGTTAATTCACGGTCTAGCGGGACTTCAAAAGCACGTTTTATGCAAGAATTTGGTGTCACGCCTAAAGTTATGCTGCGGTCTGTTGCTATTAGATATGGCAGTCGTATTACGCAATGTAAAGTAGTACTTCACAAAATTCGTTAATTTTCTTGGTTTTAGGGCGTATTTCATCGAGAAAAATAATCAAGCATGGGATTTGTTAAAGACGGGGTGTTCTATACCCTCGGTTGGTCTGTTCCTATCGGAAACTCGCTAAAGCTCGTTTCCGACTGGAACAGACCAACCTCGGGTATAGAAACCCCCGTCTTTAACAAAACCCATGCTTGATTCTATTAATCTACTTTCGATTCTATCACGCTTTTGAGAAACTACTGACCGTGTGTCAGCATACATCGGAAGCTGATCAGATACATGTATCTAGTTATCCCGGGTATCAGCTGGGCTCATTGTTGGTTGCAAAAATATAGGTAAGATCGTTCTGAGCAGGATAAAAGTTAAAACGCACAGACATACGAACAGATACACGGACCGACCTGCATATTATTGACACGCAAGGCTGAAATTCCTGCCACACCTTGTATTTGTATCAACACAGCGTATTTGAAAATCTCAAGGTTCGAGCTTGCCAACTGTCTATACTGGCCTAAAACAAGAAAAGATGGTATCCCATACAGGCTATTCACCCTAATAACTGGATGACGAGCTACGGAGTGGACCCAGATTAACAAGTCATCTGTAATTGGTTTGATTTACCAATTAGTATTATATGTGTATATGTTTGATACCCATTGCTAAATTGCTACAAACGTCTCAAAATATAAATGCGATTTGTCAAAATATCCATTTGATCAACAATGTACAAGTAATATATTTTAAAGGACATATCAGTTCATCAAAATGCATTATCAAACATGCAATGATTTAAAGTGTTTGAGATGTAATCATATGTATCAGAAAATAATGTTTAAACCCTTCACCGTCAATGTCACAGTTATTAACGAAACACTTTTGCAACCATTTTGTATCTGGATCAGCTCCTCGTCAGGTTCAATACAGCAAAACCTCCCTAAACTGGAATTCTAGTCGAGAAGAATTTAGATACCTTTAAGCAGATGACTGCTTAACTGCAGGGCGAAAGTCATGCAGAAAGCTCCTCTATAACCTGTCTGCATGACATTCATCCTGCATTGTGCTGTCACATGTTTTCCAATACTGATACTTATACTTAACCCATTTGCTCCCACGATCCCATATATGGGACGTAGGCAAACAGTGTAGACTCTGATCAGAAGCCGCATAATGCGGCGTCTGATCAGAGTCTACACTGTTTGCTGATAGGAAATTCAATATAAAACAAAACAAAAAATATAAATTTAGACCAAACAACCCGTAGAGAAAAGATTGACTAATCCAATTTATAAGCATGGAAAATCCACTGGGAACAAATGGGTTAATTAATCGTCCGGTTTAGAGGGGTGTTTCTGTATATGTTGATACTCATAATATAGTTTTAAACAGACGGAACACTACACGTAGCGAAGACAGAAAATTCCATAATATATTGTTGTCTGTGTTCATGTCTTTTGGAAGCCCCTTTATAAAACGTTCTAGACAGTGGCAAGCTCAAATGGTTCTGTACGTTATATATCTCAGTCAATCTATTACCGGCTTATTTTACATGTATAATCATCTCAACTGTAATTATTGCTGTAGATTCGAAATGCTAAAGTTAGTTAACTATGTAGAGAATTGTCAAAATGTTTACTCAAACTGGAAAGATTGGAAGTGGTTCGAAAAACTACGTGTTTGCCTGTACAAGGTGTGTGCGGTGTGCGTGTCTAGCTACTAACACGGTAAGGTGCAAATATAGGTTTGTGAATATGGATAGCTCGAACTTCGGATGATTCGAACCAAAATTTGTTCCTTCCAAAACTTACAATACAGAATTATCATTTATCGTTACGGATATCTAGAAATACATGTGGCAGCTTAATGTAGTTCTAAAGTAAAGCTAAAATCTCCTACAGGAGCTTTCAGCATTACCTTATACCTGCATTAAGCTGTGAACTCGATACATTACCGTGATTAGAAATAGGATAACTCGAACTTCTGTTATCGCGAACTATTTTGTATGGTCCCTTAAAGTTCGAGATATCGAAGTTCAACTGTATATTCTAGTATATGCCATAGAAAGATTATAAACACAAAGGAGAAGCAACGATCCTTGCAGAACCCTTAATTGTATTTTATACAATACAGAATAAAATACAGTACAACCTCTCTATAACGGCCACAAAAGTGTGTTAATTAGTTTGTATTTAGGGCAGGTGACTGCTTAAAGCAAGGTGAAAGTAAAACAGAACGCTCCTATAGGAGCGTTCTGTTTTACTTTCACCTTAGGGCAGGTGGCTGCTTAAAGCAAGGTGAAAGTAAAACAGAACGCTCCTATAGGAGCGTTCTGTTTTACTTTCACGTTGCTTTAAGCAGCCACCTGCCGTTACACAAACTATTGTATGTAATTCAGTGACCGTTATAGAGAGGTTTTACTGTAAAGATAAAGAGGACCGTTTACGAAAAGAGTTGTATGTAAGAACTAGTCAGCCTTATTTCTTGCATGATAGAATGTCCGATGATTTCGACCATGGTAATAATATAGATTGTCGAAAATTACGACTTATAATAATTTTTATAATACAGTCTTTAACAAATTATGAGAAAATATTGAAAATTCGATGCCAGTGGTTACAAGGACATTTGCTAATAGTTCGTGTTTTATGGCGTATTTTTTAATTGAAATTCAACTCTCCTAGCAACCAAATTGAAGATGTTATTAAGTCACGTTCTTCATATTATGTTTAGCGTTAAACTAAGAAGTCTAATGCCATGTAATGTTAACACTTATCCCATCGTCGCGACCGGGGCTCAAACCGCGATCTCTCACCTCCAAAGTTGAATACTAGACTATTTTAATCGATGTCGACCAATCGGGGACTAACGTGCTACGCATGCGCAGTTGTTGTACTGACTAGCGATTTGGCTTACTCACCCTTATGTTTGAGATCCTAAGAGCAGTCAACACTGTGTTCGGCCCGCTTCCAGCTTTTGTTATGCCCCTGATTACAGCGTATTTGAACCTTTCAATATTTGAACTTGCCATCTGTCTAAAACTACCTTTAAAACAAAAGTTAAATGTTTGATATACAGCTGAACTTCGATATCTCGAACTCGGATAACTCGAACTTTAGGATAACTCGAACTAAACGTTCCTTCGAAAATTTACCATACAGAATTATTCTAGCACGTATCACTACGCATATATAAAAACACATATGACAGCTTAAATCATGTTGAAGGTAATGTAAAATTGTTCAATTTATAAACTGAATGACTCGAGCCTCGGGTATCTCGAACTAATTTGTATTGTCCCTCGAAGTTCAAGATATCTATATTCGACTGTATATCAAGGTCTAATTCTAATGTTTTGACTCTACTGGGTTTTTTGTTCAGATGTTCATTGTAGGTTCACGTCTTTTTACAATCTCAAATGCACATTCCCGTGGAACCCTGAAAGCTCGAATTCAGATAACTCGAACTTCATTACAACTCGAGGTGAAAATTTGATCCCTTAAAAATTTGTAAGACAGACTTAGTCTAAAATTCACCACTGCACACAATATTATCTATAAAGATAAGCGACAGCTTCATGTAGGTCACAAGTGATGCTGAAAGCTCCTTATTGCATTAACCCTTGGCTTGCTGAATTTTAAAACACATTTCTCCTTCTTTACCCATGCCTTATCGTATAATTACATATATCTTCACTGTGGACACATATTTCGCTGTGCAATCACTGCTGTGGAGTGCACTGGTTGCACAATCAACTTGTAAATAGTGCAGACCCTGATGAGTCAGCTCCTGCAGGAACTGTCTCATCTGGGTATCCACTATTTACAGGTACGTATATTGACGTGAATAGCAAGCGAAGGGTTAAGCTGTCACATTGAGTATTAGATTAGAAAAGACTGTCTCGAACTGTCGTTATCTCGAAGTGATTTGTAATGCCCCTTAAAGTTCGGGATGTCAAGCTTTCATTGTATATTGTGTAGCGACTTTATTTACCATGACCATGATAACCATTTACCCTATGAATATTCATGTATGAAATAATGACGCCATGAGTATTAATTAGATTAATTTTATAACAGTTCGTGAACACAGGACATTTGGACTTAATTAACCCTTTCGCTGCCAATGCCGGATCTGTGATTACCTATGCAAACAGTTTGGATCCAGGTGAGACGCCGAGTAACTCGGCGTCTCATCAGGATCCAAACTTTTGTTACTGTTTTTTAAACAAAAATGAAGAAAATAAAAAAAATGAAAAATTATAGCAGACGACAAAGTTAGCAGACGACAGAGTTTGATTATGTAGGTATTTCTTACATGAAAATGTATGGGGCAACTGGTTATGTACCTATTTATTGAATAATTGTTTCCGACAGCAAATGGTTGCTTAACCCCTTCCGTGCCACATTGACGGGTTTATGATATCACATACAAACAGTTTGGTTCCAGATGAGACGTCTCATCAGGATCCAAACTGTTTGACACTCTGTTTACTGTTTTATAAAGAAAATGGAACAAGAGCACACACTTACACTAAAAATAAACGAAACTATTCCTAGTAGACGACAATGCTGGCACCGAAAGGGATAACATACATATAGGTCAAACGTATTGCAAAATAATATTTGGGAGCTGTCTACAAAACTATATATCGCCATTAACACCAAATTTGAATACCTACTAAATATTTATGGACGAAATAGTTATAAAGAAATAGGGAATGTGGAAGAGTGTAGCCATTTTAGAAAGTAAGGAAACATGTCTGTGAAATTCCATTCCATTGTCAAAATGGGTAGACCCTGATCAGACGGAACCAATAGAAGCCATCTGATCTGGGTCTACTCCGTTTGCAAATGCGTGAAAACACGTTTATATGAGGGAAATGGTTCAGCTGTTGCCTCTCTAAAAAACCGACACAATGACTTTAATTTCGACAGATCACAATTGAATGGATTACTAGAGTCTTACAAATACAGTTGAACTTCGATATCTCGAACTACAAGGGACTATACAAATTAGTTGGAGTTCAACAAATGTTCGAGTGATCGGATTTCTAATCTGGACAATTCCTCGAGTTGACAGCTTATTGCAGGTGCAAAGTAATGCTAAAAGCTCCTGTAGGAGCTTTCAGCTTTACTTTACATCCGCGTCAAGCTGACGCGTGTTTCTTAATATCCGTAGGGAAACATTTCAGAACAATTCTGCATTGTAAGTTTGTGGAAGGACTGAACTGTTTTTTCAATTTACACTTAAGTTCGAACTATCCGTGTTCGAGATATCGAAGTTCAACTGTATTAGGGAACTGTCTACATAACTCTTTCTCGCCATTAACCCTTTCCATGTTCTATGTATATTCCAAATTTGAATACCTACTGAATATTCATGGACGAAATAGTTATAATAAAATATGGAAATAGGAACAGTGTAGCCATTTTAGAAAGTAGGGAAACAGATCTGTCAACTTCAATTAGCAAACAGAGCAGACCCTGATCACGGCTCTTATAGAAGCCGTCTGATCTGTGTCTATTCTGTTTGCAAATGCGCGAAAACACGTTTGTATGAGGGAAATGATTAAGCTATTACCTCTCTAAAGAACCGACACAATGACTTTATGTTCGAATGATCGCAATACAGAGACCATACTAAATTCTTACAAATACATGTATGTTTTAATTATTAAGTGGTTTACCTGGGAGCAGGAATGAGAAGTCCCTCTTTTCTGTATAGTTGTAACAAGCACTGATGTCGAAAGACCAGATATCAGGCGACCTCTCGTCATATGCATAGATGTTGTAGACTGCGTTCTGGAACTATACGGGTATAATGGAACATGTTTATGAGGAAATCCAGATAACCGTGTGGTTTAATCTGTATTTATACCTATACAATAACAACAAGTGAAGTGTTACATGTTTATGGAGCTTGTTGTTTACTTTGATACAAAAGTTGAACTTCGATATCTCGAACTCGTATAATTCGTTCATTGGGATAACTCGAACTAGAAAATCAGTCCTTCTAAAACTTACAATATGTCTACCACATGATACAGCGATCCTATGACAAATACAGAATCGCTCTAAAATGTATAACTACGCGTACATGTATCTAGAAACAGATGTGACAGCTTAATGCAGATTCAAAGTAATGCTGAAAGCTCCTACGGAAGTTTTCAGCGTTACTTTAGATCTGCATTAAGCTGTAAACTTTAGAAAAGTGTCCAGATCAGAAAACGGTCCATTGAAGTACGAGACATCGACTGTATATACAACACGTACAATCAAGCTGCGAACAATGAATTCCAGATGGCAGTGCAGTTTATTAATTTTTCGCTGAGATACTATCTTATTAGTAGCAAGGGAGCTAACATCGTACAAGCGAATGTCAACTGTTTACGGGTTTTGTTCCCATTTGTTGTACATGTAGGCGCTACTTACGAATAAAAGTGTAACAAGTTTGAGTTCTATATGGGTTGTGTTTAACCCTTTCGCTGCCAAACTCTGTCGTCTGCTAACTTTGTCGTCTGCTACAAATTTTCATTCTTTTGATTTTCTTCATTTTTGTTTCAAAAACATAGTAACAGTAACAAACAGTTTGGATCCTGATGAGATGCCGAGTTACTCGGCGTCTCATCTGGATCCAAACTATTTGCATGGGTAATCACAGATCCGGCATTAGCAGCGAAAGGGTTAAGGTACAATAAATAAGTGTAAATGCTTACGAATCCAGCATTCAGTGTCATTCGAATTGGCATGCCAAACTTGAGCGTGTCAGGAATGTTGACTGTGTAGTCAGACTGGAGAAATAAACAAATCATAAATAAACGGTATCATTGTCTGGAGCTATTTGACCAGACTATGTCGTTTCGCTTATGGGAAAAGTAAAAGGTCTGATTATGATATTCCACAAAAGTAAAAACAAACCATTTCCAGTTCTTTTTAACCATCTGCCCCCGGTGAATTCTTCCATGTTTATATATTGGACTAGTCCATTTTATATCTAAGGGATGCTTGGCCTAAATCTTCATTTTCGTTTTATTTTATATTGAAATTCATATCAGCAAACAGTGTAGACTCTGATTAGACGCCGCATTATGCGGCGTCTGGTCAGATTCTACACTGTTTGCCTAAGTCCCATAAATGGGATTGTGGGCATGAATAGGTTATTGATTCTTTGTACAAATATTCATGAAGTGAAAACATCTGGAATAAGTGTTAAACATGGTATGGGGTAAATTCCATAAAGCATGACTTTTTGCCACGTGTTAGTGAGTCATATTAACATTTTACTTGATAATCTAAACCCTGGTACGTATGTGCATACACGATAGACCCAGGTCAGGTAGCTCGTGTAGGAGCTGTTTGACCAAGGTCAAGTTTGCTTACTTAAATAGTTTACACACATCTACTACAGTTAAACTTCGATATCTCGAACTCGGATAACTCGAATATCGGGATAACTCGAACAAAAAGTTCAGCCCTTCCAAAACTTACAATACATAATTGCTCTAAATTGTATCGCTGCAGATGTCTGGACACACATGTCACAGCTTAATGCAGGTCTAAAGTAATGCTGAAAGCTCCTACAGGAGCTTTCAGCATTACTTTAGACCCGTATTAAGCCGTGGCATCGAGACATTACTCAGATTAGAAATCGGATGACTCGAACTTCTGTTATCTCGAACTTACTCCATGAATATTTATGTAAAACATAATGACGTCACGAATCTTAATTAGATTAACTTTTATAATATCCCATGGATACATGACGATGTGGCCCTGACATAAACTTTAGAATAATATTTACATTACATTAGCTGATCTAATTAAAAATTTAGCTGTCCATGGTTTTGGCTTCTTAAACCCTTGCTCGATTAAGACGAATATTTACACACTTTACAATATAGTAGACTCAGATCAGACAGTACACTTGTTTGCATATGGCATAATATATATCTGATTCTAAAGTTTCGTTGTGTTACGGTTAATGCTTTCCCTAAAGAAAGCTCCTTTCAACGCCTTTGCAAATAGATATTCCTTTACAAACAATGAGTTTAATCATTGGTTTGATTTTTTACTATAATAAGTATAATACGAAGGATAATAATAATAATAATAATAATAAATAAATAAAAACGGTCCCATTTCTACTTACAATAAAATTATGAATAAGGATAATAATAATAAGATTATTACTACTACTAATAATAATATAATAATAAAAATAAAAAAAATAACAACAACAACAACAGCAATAATAATAATAGTATGATGGTGATGAAAACAAGAATTGTTGATCATGACAGAATTTATTTATTAGCAAAGATAGTAGATCCAGAGTAGACAAATTATTTGAATCATTCTTAACCCATTCCCCCGTAGGCTATTTTTAGACCCAACCTCTTTGAATAAATCTACCGAAAAGGAGGATCAACTAGAGAAAATATTAATTTTAGAATTTCGTATTTCTGAAATCATTGTGATAAATAGAGCATTTGCTCCTTAGGAGCAAACGCTCTATTTATCACAATGGTTTCAAAAAGTGACTTTTACAGAGGCGTATAAAGGCGTACTTATGGAGGAAAGGATTAAGTAAAACATTTATTACCCCTTTCATGCATTGTCTATTGCAAACAGTATAAACCCAGATAAGACTCCTAGATTGGTTGGCTATTCCATTCGGTTAACCCTTTTCCTCGTATAAACGCATTTTCGCGCATTTGCAAACAGAGAAGATCCTGATCAGGCGGCTTCTATAGCCGGTCTGCTCTGTTTGCTAAAGGAATTTGAAAGCTGTTTTCTTAATTTCTAAAATGGCAACAATGTTCCAACTTCCTTATTTCGTTATAACTATTTTGTCCATGTATGTTCAGTAGATGTCGAAATTCGGCATGCACATAGGGTAGGGAAAGGGTTAAATATGCATTGAAAGGGTTTCATGGTTTTGATTCATTGTATATTGCCGCAAAAACATCGAAAATTGGAGACAGAATCACAATAGTTACAGGACAAATAATTAATCACTCCTCCTATAATCATTAATAACTATTAACCCTTTCGCTGCCAATGCCGGATCTGTGATTACCTATGCAAATATTTTTGATCCAGATGAGACGCTCGGCGTCTCATCAGGATCTAAACTGTTTGTTACTGTTACTATGTTTTTGGAACAAAAATGAAGAAGATCAAAAGAATGAAAATTTGTAGCAGACGACAAAGTTAACAGACGACAGAGGTTGGCAGCGAAAGGGTTAATAAATAGCTTAACTCACAGCCAAGAAGTACCATTCCCAAGTAGAGTTCACTCCAGCCGATGCATACGGCCAGTCCGTTCTCTGGGCTATCCACACGTCAGCCAGCATACCCCGGACGGACCTCTGAAACATAACACAAATGCCAGGCATTGTTATTGACGTTTAGCTATTGACTATTTTCGCTGCCAATGTATTTCATGGTAACTCATATGACTACAAACAATGGCTGGATTTGTCCATGAATATTCAGTAGGTATTGAACTTTTGAATAAATGTGGAACAGGGAAAGGGTTAATAAGTTTATACATATTTAAAACTATCTTTACAATAACGGTACACCATTCTCTCTTTTCATGCTAATTGCAAATTAATATACATTTACAAACAATTTTACACTGGGCATTTAAAAATGACCAAAGACACTCTGTCGATGATAAGAGTAGAACGCCGCTTCCGGGTTTCTCTGTATCCGCTCCCCTCCCTCTGGGATATCTAATTAGCCCATAGTTTCCAGAATCGGGCATTAACAACACAAACTTAAAAAAACCCAGTTTAGCTCAACTTGCGATGCTGAGAATCTCCATGTATCTTTATAATCCAACCTGTTTGACACTTGATAAGCCGTTTCTCAAAAGTTATAATAAATTGCAACTAGGGTAAAACCTCTCTATAACGGCCACTAAATCACATCAAGTATTTTGTGTTAAAGGCAGGTGGCTGCTTAAAGCAACGTGAAAGTAAAACAGAACGCTCCTATAGGAGCGTTCTGTTTTACTTTCACCTTGCTTTAAGCAACTATCTGCCCTTAATATCAACTAATTAAGACAATTCGTGGTCGTTATATAGAGATTTACTGTACACATTACCCCAGATCAGAGATCTATTTCGTCAGCATGAAAGAATGTTAACCACACACCCATTGAGTATTTATATCAGAACTTGTATATATTTCTCATACATACCGTTCCCTCGTAAGTATAGTTTGTTTTGTCGAAGTAGAAGAACTCCTGACTAGTTCGAATCCTGACGTCAGTTGGGTCGGAGTTCCTGACGTCAAACGTATCCATGCTAATAGGAGTTGCCGTACAGTTGCCTCTGATGTCGTCGATATGGTAGCCCACGCCTACAAGTTACATTGGGCGGAGTTACATGTTTATAACGAAAACAATATCTGTTCCAATATGCTATATTAAATTGTATGCAAATTACATCATGTTAGGCAGCATGCATATATGCCGTCATCAGTATGTTAAGACACGTCTACAGGGTTATATTGGGCGGAGCTGCATGTATATAACAAACAAATATCGGTTAACAACGACCCGCTATGTAGTATTCGTAAGCATATTACATCGTTTAGACGGATGACGTTTGCAGTAATCATCGATATGGTAAATTACGCCTACCTTTTGTTATGGGCTGAGCAATATGCATGTAAAGTAATACATATCGGTTACATAATATTATATCAACATGTTGTATTCAGTAGTAAGCAAATTACATAGTTTAAGACAGATAATACATAAGGTTTGCCACGCCTAAAATGTTGTTTACGTGTTTATCGATTAAAATGATACATGTATCATTGCGTTGCATTCGTAAGCATGTTACATCGTATTCGGACGACGCCGCCTGTGATGTCATTAACCCTTTCCCTGATGAATATTAATGTAGTAAATAATGACATCATGAATATTAATAAGAATATGTTTTATAATGGCATATGATCACTGGACAGTTTGGCTCAGGTAGAAGATGTAGAATCAGATCTTTATCACAACATAAACAAACAGAGCAGTCCCTGATCAGACGGCTCCTATAGGAGCCGTCTGATCTAGGTCTACTTTGTTTGCAGCTGCGTGAAAATGCGCTTAAATAAAGGAAAGGGTTAATATAGTAAGACAACCCTAAATCATATTTGGAGGAGTTACATGCATATAACGATTCACTGTCAGTTACAACGAACGCACAACGTTGTACTCGGAATCATGTTATGTACAGCGTTATAGGTAGGAAACGTCTGCGATGCCATTGATAAGGCAAGACACGCCTACAACGTTATATTAGGCGGATTTACTTCTAATACGCCTCTGGTTAGTATTTGATCTTCAAATTGCTATAATCCTGTTCCAACATTCAAAATGTTTCAAATGTTCGCCTATAAATCTTATTCGAGATCTGATGAGCGCTGTCGGAGTTTGACAATGATTTCCTATTGGATCTGTATTCGTACTCACCAGTATTGAAGTCGTGGATAGTCTTCTGTGGGTTCATTCCATATGGTGTACCCTGTATCGGTGTGCGGTCATACCGTACAAGGTGAAGGTCGAAGTCATAGTACTCCTAAAATACAACATTATTGACCTTGACCTACTCTGTATATCCCATGTCTTTGGTTTAACACTTTCCCTCATAGGTTATTTTTAGAACCAAGGTCTTTGAATAAATCTACCCAAAAGGAGCATTTACTAGAGAAAAGGAAAATGTTAGAATTGTGTAGTACTGAAACCATTAAGGTCCTCTGGAGCAAATGCTCTATTAACCACAATGGATTCAAAATGACATTTTTACGGAGGCGTAGAAAGGCGTATTTATGGAGGAAAGTGTAAACACTTTCCATTACGGAGGTACCCTTTCACACATTTGAAAACGTAGTAGTTCCAGATCAGACGTCTCTCTATCACAAGACGCCATGAGTCATTGACCCTTCACTACATAAATACAATCATCTTTTAACCCTATAGCTGCCGAAATTATTCGTCTGCAAACTTGGTCGTCTGCTACAATTTTCATTTTCGTAGTTTTCTTCAGTTTTTATTTAAAAATAGTTACACTGACCAACATTTTGGATCCCGATGTGACGCCAAGTTACATCTGGACCCAAACTGTTTGCATACGAAATTACAGATGTGACATTGGCAGCGAAAGAGTTTAATCCTTTCTGCGCCAAATTTCTAATTGTCGTCTGCAGTCCAATTTTGTTAAATCATTCGGTAAAATAAGACAATAAGATAAATAAATGCAAACTTCAATGGAATAAAGCACACATATAGAAATATAGTTTGAGACAAATAATGATTTTCCTGGTCAGACACCGCCTTGAAAAGGCGGCGTCTGATCTTGGACTGCACTATTTTTCGTGGTGCATTTATGCGACATTGGCGGTGAAAACGTTAACGTCTGATCTGGGACTGCACTATTTGTCGATGTGTATTTATGCGACATCGGCGGTGAAAGGGTTAACGTCCTCTGGGACTACACTATTTTTCGTGGTGCATTTATGCGACATTGGCGGTGAAAGGGTTAACGTCTGATCTCGGACTGCACTATTTGTCGTGGTGCATTTATGCAACATTGGCGGTGAAAGGGTTTAACTTCTTGGCTAACAGAGTTGACATGAAGGAGCCGTCTGATCAGGGCCTGCTCTGTTTGCGTATAAACTTATGAAAGAGCTAGCTCTTCAGTTTCTCCGATTTCAAAAACATCATATGTACAAATTCTATTATACAATTCAAGAAGATACATATTCACGATGTCATTATTTCTTACATGAATATTCAACATGGAAAACATTAATCAATTTGAGAATAGGGAAGTAGTTTGTTGAAAAGAGAAGTGACTGAAAGTGCTGACCTTAATGTAGGCAATTTGCTTGTTACCCGGGTAGAGGATCTCTGATGTGAAGTGGAACGCAGCGGCCGGGGTCGGTAGGGGCTTGGTTTGCTTCCGCTTAGGGCAGTAAACGCCAACTGGAGTCTGAAAATATATACATTCAGTAGAAATTGACTAATTATGGGTCTGTTAAGCAGGTGTTAGCTTAATACAGGGCAGAATAATACAGAAAGCTTTCTGCATAATTTTTGTCCTGTATTAAGCACCACCTGCTTTTTAAGGTTCATTTGTCCAATTAATATAAGGTCGCTAAAGCCAGGTTCTACTATGTGTAGTAGAAACCGAGAGCTCCGCTTCGATCATTAGCCTTTAGCCTGCTTAGGGCCGATGATTGAATACCCATGCAAACAGTTTGGATCCAGATGAGACGCCGAGTCTCATCAGGATCCAAACTGTTTGACACATTGATTGCATTTTGGTAGACAAATTGATTATAGCTTGAATTTTGAAAATTTATTGGGTGAAAAATTCTGTACAAAACTTTGATTAACGGGCTAAAGGTTAAGAATAAGACTTAATTGTGGAGTATAAACCCTTTCGGTGCCAGCATTGTCGTCTGCTGGGCACAGTTTCGTTTATTTTTAGTGTAAGTGTGTGAACCTCTTCCATTTTCTTTATAAAACAGTAAACAGAGTGTCAAACAGTTTCTGTTTGCATGTAATATCATAGACCCGTCATTGTGGCACTGAAGGGGTTAATATTTCAACTCATCAGTATCAAAGTCGTTTGTAAGTCCCAATAGTTTCTTATAGCTGACATCAATGTAAATAGCAGGAAGACGTTTAATCACAGTTTGAAATATAAATAACCATTACCTCCATGAATGTTCATACTTGGAATAATGACGTAATGAATATTAATTAGATTAATTGTTTTGGCCAAGGCAATATATACAATCTTATCTATATAATATCAAAAGCAAATAGAGCAGACCAAGAGCAGACGGCTCCTATAGGAGCCGTCTGATCTGGGTCTACTCTGTTTGCAAATGCGTAGAAATGCGTATTTGTGGAGTAAAGGGTTAACAGATTGAAGGTTTCTTTACTGATAGAAGCAGAGTGTAAGCAATCAGTATGGGCAATAGCTATAGTGTAATTGTGTGTTTTTAGATAGCTGAATCCTCATTTCTCCACCAAACCCTTTTGTGATAACTCTTTCTAACACTTAGTCTACCGAGAAAAATGTCTACCACAAATCCTGATCTGTCACTTACCTTACTCCCTTCCTAACCCTTTAACCCGTAACACTTTCGCTGCCAAATTTTGTCGTCTGCTAACCTTGTCGTCTGCTACAAATTTTCATTTTTGTTTTATTTTCTTCATTTTTGTTTCAAACACATAGTAACAGCAACAAACAGTTTGGATCCTGATGAGACGCCGAGTTACTCGGCGTCTCATCTGGATCCAAACTATTTGCATAGGTAATCACAGATCCGTCATTGGCAGCGAAAGCCTTAAGGAAAGTTTTGCCTTAGTGTCAAACAGCTTGAATGCTGATGAGACGCGGAGTTACTCAGTGTCTCATCTGGATCGAAGCTATTTGCAAATGTCAGTTAGGACGTACTCAGTCATAATGGTTAAAGAGGAAGTCCCAGAAATTTTCATGTCAGACTTAAAGAGGAAGTCTCTACAATGAACGCATATTTTCAATAATGTCACAAAACTGAATATTTATTATGTTCAACCATTATTATGAAGAATGTCAATTTGAACTTATATCGAAAACAAAATGCCCCTGTGATACAAATTAAACCGTTTTCGCCGACACTTATAATTTTTGTTCTACAACAAAATATTGCCGACCTTAGTCGAACAGTTAACGCAACTAAAACGCGAGCCGAATAAATACTTATACATTGGCGATTGAAATATCAAACGTATGAAAGTTGTGTCTTCTTCGGTGATTATTCGATTGGTTTTCTTACGATATGCTTCTTTTCAGCATATAAACAAATGAGTTGTGTATACATGTGTATTTTAGTCACTTTTGAAACGTGTCAAATATAGGGACTACCCCTTTGAATAGTGATCTGAACATTTGGTTTGGTGGAGAAGTAAACGAGCTATTCTTAATAAAAGTTATAAAAAAGTTATGTATTCCTTCAATAGAGTGTTACCTCCATCAAATGAAACGAACATACCAGAGGCAATCTTATTGAAGAAGAGTCAAGGGAGATAACTGATGATAGGTTCTCCATACCTCGAATGCTGTGAGATCTGTAATCGTCTCAGTGAAGTCAACAAACTCATAGGTGTGGTTGAAGTCTCTTGGTACGCCCTTGGTCCATGTCCTGCCGTATACCTGGGCTCGAACAGGCACCGCCATGTTTTCGGTGGATGTTCGCCAGTTACCTACTACAAGAGTAATTAAACTACTTCATAAATTTGCAAACAGAGTAGAACGTTTGAGAACAATTTTGATCAAGTTTAACCCTTTCACTGCCAATGTCGCCAAAATGCACCATGACAAATAGTGCAGTCCCTGATCAGACGCCACCTTTTCAAGGCGGCGTCTGATCAAGGACTTCACTTTTGTCTCAATCTCTAGTTCTCGATCTGTGTTTTATTCCTTTGAATTCTGTATTTTTCTATTCTATTCCTTTCACCGAATGATTTAACAAAATTGAGTTGCAGACGACAATTATAATTTTGGCGCCGAAAGAGTTAATGACATAACCGTTTGAAAACCCATCAACAATTGTGTCACACAGTTTGGATCCTGATACGACGCCGAGTTACATGGCGTCTAATCTTGGTGCTAAGTGTTTGTAAATGCGAGACAAACCACGGTTAGTTGGATAAGTGTAAACATCGTATAGGATCCGTCTAATATGGGTCTTCTCTGTTTATAAATGCGTGAAAACTGCGTTTATACGACGACTGCAAGTGCGATTATACGACGACTGAAAATGCATGCGACTGAAAATGCAATTATACGACGACTGAAAATACGATTATACGACGATTGAAAGTTTGTTAGCGTATTCATAGTTATACGTACACGTACCATAGCAAAGAAGGGTCTAAAACATAGAAATGGTAGAAGACCCTGTCTTAAGCGGCCATTCATTTATTGAACATAGGAGTCTTAAAGCAAGTGGTTGTTTAATGCAAGGGAAAAGTAATAAAGAAAGCTCCTACAGGAGCTTTGGGTGTTACTGTTGACATACATTAAGCTGCCACCTGCATTACAGATCAATAATTAAATTATTAATTGATGGCCGCTTAACCCATTCGCACATATTGGCGCCTCTGTAGAATACATGTTTTGAACCAATTGTGATAAATAGAGCCAATGCTCTATGTTTCACAATGGTTTCAAAACTACACAATTCTTTTTTCTAACAAGTACAGTAAAACCTCTCTAAACCGGAATTCTAGTAGAGAAGAATAAAGATACTTTTAAGCAGGTGGCTGCTTAATGCAGAGTGAATGTCATGCAGAAAGCTCCTAGAGGAGCTTTCTGCATGACTTTCAATCTGCATTAAGCTGCCACCTGTCTCCAGGACCGATATTCATGCTACATTTAACGTCCGGTTTAGAGAGGTTTCACTCCTTTTATGTAGATTCATTCAAAGAGGCTGGATCTAAAAATAGCATACAAGGTAATGGATTAAGACATGTTCTAATTGAGTAGACATGTTCTGCTTGGATTGAGTAGTGTTCACACGATTGCATGTTTTCCTAGAGAGTTAAATATTCCCTTGCTGAATTTTAAAATGCATTTCTCCTTCTTTACTCATGTCCTGTTGTATAATTACATATATCTTCACTGTGTACAAGTATCTCGCTGTGCAATCACCGCTGTGGAGTGCACTGGTTGCACAATCAACTTGTAAATAGTGCCGACCCTGATGAGACAGTTCCTGCAGGAGCTGTCTCATCTGGGTCTTCACTATTTACAGGTAGGTATATTGACGTGAACAGCAAGCGAAGGGTTAAATGTTATTACTACAATTACCATCAGAAAGAAGGACCTAAAACAAAGAAGACTGTTACATTGACCCTTACCTGTAAAGTACCAGTCCACGGTCATCGTGGAGTTAAGTTTTGACCAATAGCGGCAGGATCTCCATAGGTTGCATTGTATTCCACGAACAGTCGTGTTTTCAATGAATTTTTCTGCGTATTGTCCACCGAAATGAAAGGTCTGGGAACCATTATACATCTGAGCACTTCCGCTGGGAGACACGGTACCAAACAGGAACAGAACATGGGATTTCGACAGCGGCTGCACTGAACATTTACCTGGTGGGTAAACAAACATGTTTGTTTATTTGTATCGTTGTTTAACTTTTAACAGTATTTCAAACATATCGCGACACCCAGCTAATTACAGGTGGAATGGGTACCCGGAGAGTTTTCCGTCTATGAACCAACTTGCATGGCTTCTTGTACAGAAGAAACATCCGGACTGACCCCACAGGGGCAAGACACGTGTGAGTCAGTATATGTATATATAGAAAGAAGGGATTCGACTTCAAAAGATCCAAATTACCCACACCTCTACTTTAACCCCTTCGCACTGCAAGAAATGCACCGATTCCGATCATTGAAAAGCTATTCCGTCAAGCAAAGACACTTTCTATTCGAATATGCAAATTTATATTTTTCCAGTTAAATCAGGGATAAACTTAACACGTCATCAGAAACATGAGCAAAATGACCAAATCCGTTAGTCGGACAATACCTCGTCCCTGAGTGCGAACCGCTGACAGCCTTGAAAATTCGGCATTCATATCAGAAATATATATTCATTGAAAAAAACTTTTTACTGCGATCTTACACGAAAACGTGGTTTTACTGTCCTTTTACGTTCCTCTCATGTCAGCAGCTTTAAATTTAAAACGCTGATGCTGCATAGTCATGTGACCAAAGTTTGACTTCTTGACGATATCAGCTGCGATCGTTGAAAATCGCAGGAACGACGGTAAGACAATGTTTTTCTCGTAAGATATCGATAAGAAAGTTCTTTTTATTGAATACATGTATATTGCTGATATGAACGCCAACTTGTATTGTATTTGACGTATAAGTAATCGTTTCAAGGCTGAGAGCTTCCACAGGAGTGTTTAGCATTACTTTAGACCTGCATTAAGCTGTGAAATTTAGAAATTGTCCAGATAAGAAATCGGACAACTCGAACTTGTTATCTCAAACTAATTTGTATAGTCCCATGAACTTGGCAGTTCAACTGTACCGTAAGCCAGCTGGAACGCTTCCTCATATTAAAACTCACGTGACCAGGCCGTGATGAGGTGTGTGTGTGTGTATGTCTTGTGTGGTGGTTGGGGGCGGGGGGGGGGGCGGGGTTAAGTGATTCTCAATGAAAGACCTTAGCCACTGGACCACACATGACTACAATTGTTCCTTGATCTAGAGTGTATGCCTGATAATATACAGTGGGTTTTTTTGTTGTTTTTTGTTGTTGTTTTTTTGTTGTTTTTGTTGTTGGTTTTTTTTTTTTTTTTTTTTTTTTTTTTTTTTTGGGTGGGGGGGGGTTCACAGCTTGGTACAGGTCTAATATAATACTAGAAGTTCCTGTAGGAGCTTTCAACATTATCTAAAACCTGCATTAAGCTGTCATATGTGCTTCTAAATTAGCGACACATTTTTAGATCAACTCTGTATTGTAAATTTTGGAAGGACCGAACATTTACTTCGAGTTACCCCAAGTTCGAGTTATCTGAAATCGAGATATCGAAGTGTAACATGGTGAAAAAGTTGTGACTCGACTGGGTCTTGAAACCAGGGCCTCTGGCTTACCATGCCAACATTCTACCGACTGAGCTACCAAGCCACACAGTAAAGCCTATCAACTTATTTCACCATAATCTCTACCCTGCTACACACACCCCTCTACACAAGAATTCGTCCCGAATTCTTACTCAAAGAACACTCCACGAGTTTCTTATTATTACACATTATCTTCATATAATCTTTATATTATCTTCATATAAATCACCCTGTGGGTTATTTACGTTGGGCGCCAAATGTAACATGGTGAAAAAGTTGTGACTCGACTGGGACTCGAACCCAGGGCCTCTGACTTACCATGCCAACACTCTACCGACTGAGCTACCAAGCCACACAGTAAAGCCTATCAACTTATTTCACCACAATTTCTACCCGGCTACAGAAGTTCAACTCTACCATGAATATTGATCAGTTCATTTGTTTATAATGGTATGTGTACACACACTTTGTACTTGCATTTTGAAGAAGAAAACATTGCACCGTGGCAGCGACTGTAGAATCATATCTGTATTACAGTAAAACCTCTCTATAACGGCCACTAAATTACATAAAGTATTTTGTGTAAAAGGCAG